>JAGWCC010001329.1:0-32865 GCA_022651775.1 Drusus annulatus
TCAAATACTGAACAAACAATCTTTTGGATTATTTCTCTGATTTGATTTCATCACTCAATAAAATCCGAGTCCCAGATCTCGGTAAACTTGTTATTGAAAGTTAAGTAGAGATGAAAAGTTTCTACGAATACTCAATATTTTATTTATGCCAATTCTCATTTATTATTTACCGAACTTGTAGGAACACTATTAATTGTTTTGCTGGTTTCAATGCCGCTGAGAATATTAAAAAAGGGTATCAATTTCTGAAAACAGATTTACAGGCGATTCCAAAATTTTATTTGATAGATTTATTTGATCAGTTATTGTTGGCTTTCAATACGTAGGTTTTCGTTTCGCGTTTAATTTAAATTGTATTATTAATCAATTTTTGTGGTTGTAGATATTTAATAATTACCGTAAAATATAAATCTTTTTAATTTGGCTGGGTGTTTACAAATTGTTCACACGTGAGTGAAAACAATCCAAGTGTAAAAACTCAGATAAAAGATACACAATACAAAAGAGATACAAAATAAATTATTTATACAAAGGAAAGTAAGAGGAAATACATATTAAATAGCGAGAACAGCAAAAGAAAATACAAACAAACGAAAGAGAATACAAGAAAATGGTCGATGAGAATGTAAGCAAATTATATGATATTTCGAAAAAACAAAAGTTTAAAAAAATGATGAATTAGCTTAATTATTGTTTTAGGTATTGTGTTTAAGCAGTAATAGAACGATTTAAATAACAATACTTGGCTAATTTATATATTACAGTTTTTGTGAAATATCTCAAGGGCGCTTTACAATATACGTTATAGCTACCTGACAGTACTTACACTACTAAATTTGTTTTGGATTAATATTGTGGCAGAGTGATACAAATCGTGGTTAAAATTTGAATAGATTTTTTACAATTTTAACGTAGCATACATAGCATAGTTAACAAATTTTCGAACTTGGTTTAGTCGTCATACAATATCGAAACGTCATTTTAATTGCTTTCGTCATTTTCACCGGTACAACAACCTTTGAATAATCCTGGACGCCTCCACTGCTTCTGGTCCTCTACTGCCTCTTCTCAGTTAGCTTCCACGTCGTCTAGCCAATTGAGTGTAGGTCTCCCAATATTTCATCGTGCCGGATTATTATAGCGAACCCTCTTTGGTCAGATATCTTCCATCTTCGTTACAAGTCCTGCCCAGCGAATCCGTCTCCGTTTTATACATTATCTAATTGGCCGCTCTTCAAACAGTTTATATGCATCGGCGTAGAACTTCGTCCACCAGATACCACGTTCTTATTTGGCTCAATCGGCTGGCGATTATTGATTTGGTTGTAAAAATAAATAAGGAATATAAAAATTAGAAGAAGTAAAAATAAAATTTATTTTTAATTGTGGATTTTAGGTATCGGATAAAACAAAATTGATACGGCACGGTTTGTTCGGGTATGCTATTTGTAATTAAATAATATTTAAAATATCCGACAAAGGGTTAACCATGTTTCTGAATGCTCAAGACAAAATTTTAAAAAAAATTACTCCATCCAAGCATTGTGAATCATTAATCTGAAGTAATCATAAAAAATATACATAAAAACTTGGCAACACTTCTGCTTTCTATCATGCTCTAAAGCTATTTTGTTAATGTATTTATTACGCTGGGGATTTACAAAGAAAAACAATTTAATTTTCCTTTAATCTGATTAGTAAGTTTATTTAATTGCTTTAGTGGTTTTTTTTTACAAATTGTTCACACGTGAGTGAGAACAATATTTTTTTTACAAAATCTGTTAAAAATACATAATATAAAAGCAAAATATTATTCTAGATGAATTATTTAAAATTAAGAAAAAGGGAAGATAAAGGAAAATTTCAGAAGAGAATACAAGACAACAGCATAAGGGTGTGTAACATATCATATTATGTAGAATATATGTGTACTGGTAGATTACTTCAACAAGCTAATTGATAAAATCACGGGGAAGTTAGCGCATAAAGACATTGTTTGAGTTTCTGTAATACACCGCTAAAGCTGTTGCTGTTTGGCTAATATCCGCTTTGAAGAGTTTTGTTTGAATTGTTGCTACCCTACATCATAACATCCACTAGAATTTGCTCTGAAATCTGAAGCATGACTCGAGGTGCGGTAAAGTCTAGTAAGTCTAAAAATGAATACGAAACAGGTGCAAGATATGTACTCAAACAACTTTTTTCCGTTTTGCTCAATCTTACTCAAATAAAAAAAAACATAAAGATACATAAGCCGATGAGTTCAATTCACAGAAGTTATCAAAATTTGCGCAGAACCCTAGAAAACTTGAGGGAAAGTGCATTTATAAAGAAAAAATATCAATAATTCATTTGAAGATGTTTTTTTCTTCCTTTTCTGGAAACTACATGACTTAACATCCTATAAGGATTGCACCAAATATAATACTGTCCGGAATACAGGGTAATTTTATAACATGGTTGATATTAATTAATCAATATATCAGAGAAAACCCTTGTCAGTTTTTCTTTCCTACACAGTTCAAATCACTGAAGAAATAATCAATAGAAGTGGTATTTATGTTTTACCTATTGGAAAAAATTAACATAAGCCTTATTTTCACCCCACCCTCCTCCCAGACAGCCATCAAAATGTATATTAAAATTTTCGAAATTTGAAAATGTTTAATAACATTTTTCGCGAAGTGAAGGAAATTTGCATTAATTCGAGCATACTAGACACGCCCTCAACACACTTCCATCTGTTTACCTTTTCAGTGATTGAAATCTTTCCGGGTACACGTTTCAAAGCAAAGGGTTTGTTCGCAGAAATCGTTACAGCACCGTTTCGAAAGGTTTTACGTTTCCACTCTAAAGCTATTGAAAACAAAACCTCCTGCACAGCGGCTTATTTCGAAATGTCAATGTGCGAATGCCACTTTCTTCCGATATAAAAATAAATTAACAAAGTTTTCACGTTAAGTGATTTAAATTTATTTTTGATTAGGATAATTTTTTTTTTTTATTTATTTGATATTCTTTTCCACAACTATAATGCCACTTATGCAGGGTACCTTTATCAACAAATTAATTCAACGTCGTTTACCAATAAGCGGAAAGTGAATCCACAATCTCCTAAATAAATCGAATTCGAAGAACGTAACGCTACGTCAAATAAATAAAACATCAAATTATAAATGCTACTGCGTAAAACAAATAATAGGATAACTTTTATAAACAATGGAGTCGATTCATGATGTCTTGAAACGAAGCTTAATTTTAATTTTATTATATTTTTGAAAAAAGATTATTTTTAATTATGTTACTCAATACTATTTATTATCACGCTACTATTTATCTCCCTGAAAAAATGCGAAACAGACAATAATATCACAACTGTGTAGTATTTATTTGAACTTATAGTCAAATCAATCTTGTTTTCTACATCCATAACCTCTAATTATATACATTTGTGCAATAATTAACTTTATAAAGTTCAACACAATTATAGTACGTGCATAGGCGATTTCATATAATCAATATTTCATATTGGTTGGTCGACGCATGTGTCCATTGAAATTAACGCTTTGGTTTCAAAGATCTTCAATATAATATATGCTAAAGTCTTTGATAATTCCGCTATTGTCCTACTCATTCCAAGCAGAGAATGAATATGAGCGTATCATCAGTTTATTCCATTTCATAAAATATTGGGTACACAACTTGAGATCCCTTCAACAAAATTACATACATATCTCGTCAGTGTTCAACATGCAAATGTACTCGTAATTTCTCGTATATTTCAAAAGATTTTCTTATTTTTACAGATAATCTATATACATAATATATGAAGCATGTTAAATAAAATACTTGGCTCTAAAGAGAGAGAACACACACATATATCTTAAAATATATTATTTAAAGTATACCAGTGGCATTTCTTGATGGGATCATTTCTTTTTGAGTCTGTAACAGGTTATTGTATATTTTTTATGCTTGTTTTTTTTTTCCTTTTCTTCATCTATCTGGATGACTGTGAAAAGGTTTTTGCTATGCCTGTAACACTTTAAGTTTCCGTGTCAAGACAAACGTAAGAGGAGAATTTTGTTAACTTTAGGAATCATGTGGTCTTATGTCAACCCTGCGCGACATTAATAAGTTTTTAACAAAAGTTTTCGTTAATCACCGATTTTCGATCTATTTCAGTTTTTTAACAAATTGTGATCAGCTGAAAAGCATAATGGTCGTGTTTTATGCTTGTCAGCTAGTAATGATTTGTTGAAAAGCTGAAACGAGCCAAGAATCGATATTTAACGGGAAACATTAAATAAACAAAATAAAAAATGGCGCTATTAGTTTAATTCTAACGATGTCGAATGTGACGAAAGTTTGAAACAATCCTACATAAAGTCAAATGGAAGAGTAACAGTTGGAACAAGTGAGGTCTCGTTCAAAGAAAAACAAAACTTTCAGCGAGGAGACTTTTTAAAGTGAGAGTCAACGCTGAGCCAATTGCAACGAGTTGCGAGCTTTTGTTTTGGAATAAGCCAATCGCTAGCGACGGTTTAACTTGAAGTATACACGTTTACTACTTCTGTCAAATAAAGCGAAAATTTCACATATAAATATATATTTCCTGCGAATAATTAGACTTTTTTTGTCGTTGACCTCACTGGTGTAGATTTCTCGAATACAGAAACGACATGCTTTTGAAGTTCGTTCGTCAGTTTCTCCTTTTGGCTGCCTACAATGTTAGTTAAGTATTTGTCAAACCGTAGCTAAAGTCGTAATCTTTATTTTCTTTATGTGGCAATTTTGAAACTGAGATTTAAGTAACTACAACCAAGCAACAAGCGCACGGAATAATCGCTAGGAGCTCCAATCAGAACCCATTAATCAAGAGGTTGACAAAGTTGGCATCGCTTCAAATAAATTCTAATTATAAATTGAGTTTAAAACGAGTAATGAAATTGCCATAAAAATATATATATATATATCACAATGACTGTTCCTATAAATAATACATTGAGTTCGTTGAAAATCTATTTTCGGTACAATAATATATTTTAAGCTATATTTTTTTTAAATTGTGAACACTCAAAATAACAAAAATGGAAGGCAAGAAGTCCAAGGCTTACTTATGTTTAAGGAGCATGTTGGCCGTGCATTTCCCAGGGAAACTTGGATTAGTGTCAATGTTTGACTCTAGTAGAAAATTGTGGATTTGCCAATCTGGAATAGAATAGGGGTTATTCACACGTGTTTCACAAGAAATAATTTATTTTTATTTACCTGCACAAAGCGTGATAATCCAAAAAAGCATAATAATTATTCAATACAGCAAAAAAGCATAGATATTTGAAAAATAGTTGGCTGATGCAACAACTCGTTCGTAAATAAGTTAGTCTCAGATTTAAGAAATGAAAAAAAACAAAAGTTTTTATGTGCGTATTACAGATACTATTTGTTCCGGTACCTACTTCAAATACAAATCGATCCTTAAATACATACAATTAATATTTTCGTAGAAAGCAATCATTTTGTGGTTTGACATATTTAATAAAAAATAACTTTGTATAAGCTACAGATCTTATTTATTTATTTTTTGACCGACCGGTTTCGCTTAGCCAAAGCTTCACCAGTATATAAAATTAAACTGAACAAAACATACATAGTATGCGGTTTTATATACCTCTACATTCAGAGGGAGAACACAAAATAAAAGAAAACAAGAGAACAGTGAGAAAATAATAGAATAACATAAAAATTAAATCTGTGGTCTTATACAAAGTTATTATTTCATTTTCATCAAATATGTCAAACCACAAAGTGATTGCTTTCTACAAAAACAAATTATACAAATTAACTTCATTAGGGTTGACTAGTGGAATATAGAGGCGAGTATTGCAATTTTATAATAAATTTTTTTACGAAAATAATCTGCTGAAACTATCGACACGTTACTTATCTCTCAACAACAGCAGGTAAAAGATATTCCAGGTTGAAAAATTATGTCTCGACTGGAAGTAACAAATTCAATGTGTACTTTAAAAAATGTGATGTTTTTTTAAATTAAGAAACGACTTTTTTGAAGACTCAAAGAGCAACAAATTACAGAATTCAGGTGCCCTGCCAAAAATCTGCTTACTATGGGGCTACTTACGGCTGGTAGCAGTGTCTTACATTTCCACGTATTTCTTCCGATGTTCGTGATTTTCCAGAAGGATTTTTTGTTTTGTTTTTGTTTTTATTCTTATTCTTGCTTGAAAATTGTATTCTGGAGATTACTCTACTAGGGGCGAAACTTTTTTTTGTTGAAAATGTTCAAGGTTCGTTTGATTTTTGAAGGGTTTCATTATAAATCTGAAAAGAGGAAAGTTATTGGACTGAACTAATATTGGAAATTATATTCTTTTCAAGCACACCCAGCTGTGTTTAGAGGGCAAAACGGCTTTGTAAACATATTTTATTGAAACTGAGAGATAGATTCTTTATATTTGAGTGAAGGGTACATTAAAAAAAGATTTCCATGCATTACAAAAACAACCGTTGATTCTGACGTCTGGGAATTTCTGAATATTTTTTTGCATTAAACAAAGACAATCAAACATGGTTTTATGACCAAATCTTTTTCCGCGGCTAATTTTTGGCAAACTTACTAACGTGAGTCAAGTTTTTCCTTGTTTTCCAAATATTGCATTAAAGCAGAAGCTTATCATTTGTGATATTTACAGTTAACAAATGAAAAGTACATTTGTTTTTCCTTCAATAATAAATCAAACCCAAGGGCAACATTTTGGTATTGACTGCCGATGGATTTATTTTTTTTAATATTTAAAACAATTATCATCATATATCAATTTCTGTTGATGTAAGTGAGGTATAATTCCAACCCATTTTACTTAAATGCTTCTGCGATCGGCAATGCTAGAAGTGTTCTTCTGGTGTAACTAACCAACGTGTTACTGGAAGCGAATAACTAAATCAATCTGGTTGCGTTGATAACGAATTAGGCAACATTAATTGGAGCGGAATTATTGGAGCCAACTTCTATTTCTAAGAGATTATACCAATAAATTGGGCCGTGTTTAAGTAGTAAACCGCCCCATAGCAAATACATTAGTAAAGTCAATAATTGTTTTTTTATGTAATGGTTTTAATGCTTTCTGGCCACGATGCACCTTCTTCATGGCAATGTTTATAGCCTCACTGTAATCTATTTTATGGAGTGGATGGGAATCGATGTACATCATGGAAAGTGCATTAAGTCCTTTTGACCCTTATCAGTGCGTAAAACTACATAATCTTACTTGGAACGGAGTGGTAGATATACTCTTAGTATCATCCTAAAGAAAAACCATCAACCAACCAACCTCTAATACCTCCAGCCTCACAACACACACCAATTGGTCACCAATTGGTCATTCCATGGTGCCACTGGCTTCGATCCGTCGGTAATCTTGTACGGTATTCACATTAACAAAAACTTTGGCGATATACCACCCCCTGAATTTTGCCACCCTGTGCAGCTCCGATGGTATCCTAGGCCTAAATACGGTCCTGTCAATATGAGTACGCGGATGAGCGGAACTTCTGATACTGGCTTTCATAATTTTAAAAACATTCCCCCATTGATCAATTTAACTAATAGTTACACTTTATAATCTGTCAGGTAAAGTCGAATCCGTCTTTTCAGAAAAGCGAATCGGTCTTTGTTGCTTTGAGTGAGTTCTACCGAAATTAAAAATATTATCTTTTTTCTGTATGTATTTCTATTTCTTGGCATTAAACGGGAATAATTTTGTAGACCGTGTAAAATAGTGTAATAGATTTTGGTTTCAAAACAAGTTGTTCCAGCCGAATCTTAAAAACGGATGTTTCAGGCTATAGAGGGCTACCAAAATCAACAGTGTGTAGTGCTATTTTAAGATTTGAATAGAGTAAAAAATAATGTACTATAAAGTCTATGGAATTTGTACAACACGCCAAGCTTTGAATTACTTATTAGGAAATTAGTAACTTTGAAATGGAAAATTATTCAATAAGACACAAAGGCTTTACTGTTCTTTACACATCTGGGAAAGGGTGACCAATTTGACCTAAAAGATTTTTCCTATATACCATATATACAATAAAGAAAGATCTTTGAAAATAAATTAATATAATGCAAAGAAAGTCTGGAATTATTAAGATGTCATTTAAACCCTGAAATTATTATCATAAATCAATAAAAGTTCTGATACGGTAAGCAAACTCTCGAGCCATTGTCCGTGTGAATAACTGACTATCGACCTACTTGATAAGCTTTGATGGCTGTTTCCTTTGTCCTAGAAGAAGTATAACATAAAAAATGAAAAATAAAATTTATATAATTACTTATTTTTAACTTATTTGTTTTTATAATGCTCTGAAAAGGGTAAGGTTGTGTCTGAAATTAGTTTTGTTTGGGATTTAAATCCAATTAAAGAAAGTCTATACAAAGAGATATAAAAAAAAACTCAAAAGGTTTTTATGATATTACTTTATAATATTGATGTACTCTAAAATATTATCGGTACTAACATATCTACTAACTAAATTAATAAATAAAATGTCATTCCGTGGAGCCAAAACACATTTACCTTATTAATTACGGATATAAAATATCAAATAATCATTTAGGTCCTGTAATTCGTTAACAAGCATATCTCACACTTTACAGTAATACAGACTATTTATAATGCTATTGTAGTTGTTGTGGTAAGCCGTATTACAGCTTGACACACTCAACTGTGCAGTCATTGGGGTCGCTATTGTAGATTTCATGGAAATAAAAATAAAATCTATTAAAAAAAACTTCCTTCATTAGTTATTTCCTCCTTCGGCTGTCAGCAGAGATAAATAGGTAGCGCTTTTGTATTATGTTAGATTATAAAATAATTACTAAGATACCGTAATATGAATTATGAATTTTCGAGACGTTCAAAAACTGAGGATTGGCAACATTATTTATCTCGGACGATTGAGATAGCTTTTTCAAAATAGACAGCATTATTTCATCACATCACTGGATCAATGCTGCTTATTCATAAGAATTTCACAAACGGTTATTTCGGTTCACACTGTTCTCAAAATAGATTTTCGGCACTGTTGATTTAAAGCGAACGTCTAAATTTTCTACTCGACTCTAGTATTGTCGAAGTTGCTTTCTCACTTATGTGAAGGTGGGTATGAATTTCGATTCCCCTCCGTCTTTGGTTCTTAGATTTTTTTAAATTTACATATTCTGTCATCTTTGGGGATGCAATGTTTTAAAAAAATGGATGGAGTGAACCTATTAAAAGATACTCATATTTTAAGAAGAAGGAAACAAAGAAGCCGAATAATTATTTGAACTGTATGATAGAGTTTTTTCCATTTATTATTAAAAGAAATTTAATTTTAAGACTAACCGTTGATTTTTCTTTAAGAAAAACGTACAAGAACCGCAAGAGTCGTTAAAACGACCGGCCCTCGTGTGGAAATGTCAACCGTGTGAAAATGTTAGTTACACGTGACACCGGTGACAAAGCGGTTCGGAACATCTTCCATTAGCATAAAATACTTATAAGGGTTGTATTAGAACACATTATTATAATTTATTTATTTACTGTATTTAAATAAATAAATAAATACCAGTAAAACAACAAGCACAGCGTTTATATCGCATTTTCCAAGGACTCGATTTCGTCCGTTAATATTGGGGAGTCTATCTAACGAAATGTTCGTATCTGTGCAGAGTCAAGAGATGTTTCATACGTTTAGGGGCTTCAGATCTGAGATGATTACTTAAGCTCTTGCAATATGTACAGGGTCGGAAGTTGTGTATTATTGTAGTATTTCGAGCTCAATGTAGCGATATTTTTCTCTCAATGATACTTAAAACATTTTAAGTTTGCTATTGTTGAAGAAGTTTATTATTTATCCGTCAAGTGTGCATCGTATGTCGAAGCTGTTTAAATTACCCGTGTCTAAAAGTGACCATTTATTAATGAGAAGAGTACTGAGCGAGCGAGCCAACATGCTCGCCAGGAGATACAATAGGTGCAGTCCTCCGGTAAAGAGACAGTTGTTCCAGACGTACTGCATGAGCCTGTACACTTGCGAACTCTGGGTCAGATATACACAAGCAGTCATGAGCACGCTCCAAGTGCAGTGCAACCACGCGTACTGGGCGCTTTTCGGTCTTCCTTGGCGATGCAGCGCCTCACAGATGTTTGCAGAAGGAAGGGTGCACGGGTTCGCTGCTCTGATGCGTCACAAAGTAGCCGAAACGAGACAGCGCTACCGGAAATCCGAGAACACTCTCGCCCAGTGGCACAGTGCGCTCTTATATCACAGGTGGAGAATTTCCGTCAATCCGCCGTAAAAGCTCTTTTCTCTTTTACATTATTATTTATTTTTGTAATTGCATAGGTTGTTATATTACTATTATCATTTTATGTTATTTTTTACTTTTGTTATTATGATTATAACTTTATTTTTATGTTACTTCTTTTATTGTTTTCATTTAACTCATATGTATTGCAGACAGAGTATTACACCCACCGCTCTGTTCCGCTGAAATAACATGTTATTATTATTATTAGTAATTATAAACTCTTTTTATAAAAGTATCATTCAGATAGATCGTGTTTTTTTGCTTAAATCTGTTGGTATTTGATTGTAAACCTTCTACCTTTATTAAGTATAAAAAACCTTTATTAAGTATAAATTATTAAATATAAATTATTATTTATAAATTATTATCCTTTTCAAACACGTGTAAAAACACGTGTGTGAAAAGGATAATAATTATGGAAGAAGTTGACGACCTGCATGATCGAGTGGTAAGAAGCTCGACTACGAATCCAGCGGTCGCGGGTTCAAACTCGGCTTGTGTAAATAAATTTGATTAAATTAATATGTATCATAACACACTTAATTCATATAAAATAATATTTAGTATATTTGCTGCACGTTTCAAAGTGGTAGATACTCTAAGTATCGCCCTGATTAAAGACCACCATTCAGAATTGAAACGTTGCTTGAAATGGCGTTAGCCGTGTTTTTTTTTACTATTCCCTATCTCCTTCCTCTCCTCACTACCTTCAACCTCACAACATACCGTAATTGGAGACGCCATAGTCTCACTGACTCTAGACGGTTGGGAGCAGTTGAGACTCTTGTATTTGGTATTTACTATAAAAAAGTATCAAAATTATATTTATCGATGACTCACAACGCCTCCACTGGGATCGACTATAATATGTATGATTTTCGGACGTCGAGAATACGAATTGGATATCGGTTTTTTGGAAAGCAGCGATCATCCCCTTTAATGGTACACCCACAGCACTTTCTGTGGAATCAGATTTTAATAGTTAATGTTTCTGCTGTCTGGTGCCTGATGATCCAGTAAAAATACGATATACTTGTAATAGAACTGCTATATCATTCAAATGGCTAGGGTAACAGAAGACTCCGATAAAATTAAACAGACCCCTACGACCTGTTGAAGGTATTCGTGAATGCTTAAGATCAGTTTTTTTATAATTTTATTTGTTTGTTCGTTTCCTTACAACTAACTAGTAAATTTTCGGTTTACTAGTAAATTCACTCAGAAGGTTCTATGTAATCTTGTAAAATATAATGCGGCGAGAGCTTATTCAAAGGGGAGGGAGAGAACCTGGGCTTTAACAAGCATTGTGTCTCATCTTTATTATACTACATTTGAAAATACACAAAATTACCTAACATTCAAAATAATAATATGTTATGAATATTTTACGTCCAAATCTATTCATCAGAATTTACTCCATTTCTGTCAGAACTAGGTTTATTATAAAACTGGAAAGATTAATTTGTTTAACCTGAAAAGCATAAAAATGTGATGGATTATCTCTATCTTTCTAAGTTCGACTACGCGAGGCGTCTTTTATTACATCATTTGTACACGAGTATCCGGAAGCTTTTACTCGCACATATTTGTATTCTCCGCTTCTGGAATTGGAATCGAAAATATTCTAAGACTTATTTCCGCATGCATAATATGGGAACACGTAGAACCTTCTCCAGAACTTTCAAAGGAAGGTAGAAAAACGTTTCTTTGTGGCTACTCTATAGAACTATTAAACTTTTAATAGAAATATCTATGAGTCTAATTTGTTGGTCGCGAAACCTTTAGAAAGTACTTTTATTTTATATATCGTGAATTTGGACGAGGGAAATGATTTGTCCAGTATATGGAATATTTAATTCAAAATGTCTTAATATTATAAGATTATACTAGAGAAGCAATCAATTTATTTATTTATACTGGGTTTTAACAGATTTTATTACTTACGTGAGAACCATCCAGTTATAAAAATTCATTTAACATATTTAACAATTATAAGAAAATAAAAATACACATACAAAGGATACATAAGGTGATTTTTCACAAAAACGGCGCTATATAAATCATCCAAATATTATTATAAAATATTAATTTACAATACAAAAACTTACTCAATGATAAATAATACAAACAGAAGCAAGATACAAAAAGAAAAACACAAGCGATACAAAATATAATCAGCCCAATCATTGTTATATATTTTTTTGTTTTTTTTTTTTTAAACTGTACAAATTATCGATAAAAACGTCTATATTAAAACACTCTATTTTATTATATAGTCGACACATTTAAAATAGAGAGCTATCCTAAGCAATATTAATTCTGAATGTACTCAGGTGGAATATGCCATGGCGTCTTAAACAATAAGAATTAGGAACATTTATTAATTCTTAAGATAATATACTCCCAATGGTTTGAAATTAAGTCATTCCCGACAAGCAATATATCAAAGCTTTTTTTTTTTTTAAACATGGCGAAATAAACAAAATAGTCAAATCACGAAATAATTGTATAAAATATTACATTGTGTATTTGTTATTTTTTATGATTAACTTTTGGCAGCTTATTGTTTTTTTTTAAAGATAGACAAATATTCCCGAGTTTTGAATAACCAGACAATATTTGAAAAACTTCTACTACCATCATTATAAGCGAAAGATGTTGCTTGTGCAATGATGGAGGACTTAGCCAGGAGGGGAATTTGACGCGTTTGCCCACTCAGCTACCGACCGGTCAAATGTTATTTATATATCATATCAGTTTTGATGAATTGTATTAAGCATTTGCAATGTGACTTAATGGATTGATTTCATATATAATTGAGTGACGAGATGATAATTGTATTTTGGGCTTACGTATCTCATCAACACATGGAGTAATATGAATGTACAACAAACGTTGAATTGTTAATTTGTAATATGGCAACTGTGATGACGTACTTCGGTAAGGCCTTCAATGAAAGTGTTTATTTCTGTGAATACGAATATCATGAACAACTAACTTTTACTGCTTATAAAACAATGATTATGCTTCCTTCTACTACCATGTTACACTTTTGTTGTTTCGAAATATCTTTGTATTTGTTTGAATTCTCTTCTGCTACTTTTCTTAATCTCTCTTTACACAATAATAATTGTTATTCTTTGGATATGTGAGATAATCTTTAACCCTTTACTAACATAGTGACACTAGTTACTAGTTAAAATCCGACTTATTATGATTCAGGACAGTCGTTTACCAACCATTTCTGCCTTTGTTACGATCGCCAGTGGCACATTTTTTTCCATTTGCGACTGTTGGCAAACTAGGACAAGACGCAGGATCGATTTTACAGAGATAAAAAAATACGTTAAACTGGGTCAAAAGACTAATCAAATGCAGTAGGTGTGAATCCTTCACTGCAAGTGTTTTCCACCTCATTTGATTTGATATGAATTACATTTCATTATTCAATGCAAGAACAGATCCGCCCTTATAGCTGTCTGAAATATTATGCGAAAGATAATTTTAAAAATAAGATTTTATTCTTGCAAAAATTTTGAAACATATTTTTATTATTTATCCATCGCGGAAGTATGAAGCCTTTGGTAGCTGGCAATATCTGTTAATAACTTAACAGGTACCTACGTGTTTACATTTACCTCATTTTTACCCTTAAAAGAATTGATTGGAATTTGAAGGGTATTTATAACAATAATTCAATGTTATTTTATAGCTTTGAATAGCGCTATGCTTACAATTATTATTGCATAATATTTGTATTAAAAACAGGTTTTCCTATTACATTTCTCAATTCCTAGATCGATTTATTTTGTATAGCTCTTCTAATCTAAGTAGAATGGTCTACTTTTTTCAATCTTGTTTAAAGTACGATTTTCTAGCTGTGAAACCTAATTTCACTAATAATAAAAGTTTTATTCCAGAAGTTATGCAGTAGAAGTTCAATGCAGTACATTTCATAATTGATAATAATATATGAAATAAAAGTTGTAATACAACTGAAACAAAGCTGCAAAATTATCCAAGCAGGTATTATCTGATTATATTAATACCTTAAGAAATCTTCTGCACACGTCCGATAAAATATTGCCGACGCATACAAAAGTTTTAAATTTTCTTCCGATTACGTCTGCGATACGATATGCTCACTATGTTTCTTTTGTTGAGTGTGGTTACTAAAACTGATTCTAGCGTGCTTTATATCTACACACCGTCAAGATCAAACGCGACCGTCCGATAAAATATTGGTCATATATACAAAAGTTTCAAATTTTCTTCCGATTACGTCTGCTTACGATATATTCACTATGTTTCTTTTGGTGAGTGTCGCGACTAAACCAGTAACTAACGTTGCAACTTCAGATAAAGAAGGAATCTTCTTTATCTCTACTCAACAATAAACGCAATGGCGTCGATACCCATTCTGACAGTTTACTGGTTCTTATCAATAAATATGTTAAAAACGAAAGCAGGTGGAAAACAAACGTTTTAAAGGACAGTGTGCTATTATTTGTATCACTACATTGTTTGCGGGTTGTGTTTGTTGCTGTTTTAAATCAGTTTATTACCTTACTACATACCCTTTAGTATAATAATAACGACATATTTTTAATATGTTTTTTAAAACAGTTATGACATTCGAGGTTAGATTTAAAATTTGTTGGATTCTAAAGAATAATCTTAAACTCCGAGAACCTATACCCTTACACGATATATACATATAGATTGTGATAGGATGGAAAAAGCTGAAAACTTAGAAGAGAATGTGGTTATCCAATATGATGAAATTAAGCAATACATCAATTGTCGATATCTAAGCACCCTAGAAACTGCATGGAGAATTCTTTACATGATCAATCTCACTCAATTTTACTTTTAGCTCTACATTTTACCCGATAGTCAGTCTGTTTTTACTTTGTAGAAGGGCGGGAAGAAGAAGCTCTCAGGGAAGCATCTACAAGAAACACCTCTTTAACAGCGTGGTTCCAATTGAATAACCAACATGTAGAGGGACGCTCTTTTCTATATCAAGACGTACCAAATAAGTTTATGTTTTTCAGATGACAAAAAAGTGGACAAAACGACAGCGGGAGGTAAAAAGTTATTGGACGATTACCTTCGATTTCTCCAAGAAATATAGAACTTTATCATTTAAGACTAATCCTTCTAAAGTGCCTGGAGCTACATCCTTTGAATCTTTGCGAACTGATGCGGCGAGTTAAATGAAGCTAATTGTCGATATAGGAGAATGTCGTATTTGATGCCTAAACCTCTCAGACATCTATTTGTTTTAAAATTAATACAATGTATGCCTTCAGATCCGTTACATTTGTGGAACGATTTAAAAAAATGCATGTAGGAAGATTTTTTCTATCATGATGTTAAAGAAATAGCTATTATTTTTTTGTCTTTTTAAACAAACAGGGTATGCTTATGAAGAAGAATTCATCTTGCGGAATGCAGGGCTTACCTGAACCCTGTGAAAGTTGCAGTTTCGGACAAGTAACTGATTTTACTGTAATTTCCGAGAACACTTTAGGTGAACTGATGGCTGCAAAACTGAACGATGAACAACGTCAAGCTTACGATTCTATTTTTAAATAAGTTTTTTTCGGGTGAAAATGACGACAATAAATGTTTCTTTATCGATGGTCTCGGGGAATAGGTCAAACGTTCCTTTACGAAACATTGATTCACACCCTAAAGAGGTTAAGGTAAAAAGTTTAATCAGTCGCTTGGACAGGTATTGCAGCTCTTTTTGCTACCGGGTGGCGTAACGTGTCATACCGCTTTTAATTTACCCCCTCAATTTACAGGATAATACAACATGTAAGGTGACATCAAAGAATCCCAAAATTATAACAGAAGCAGATAATATTATATGGGATGAAGCACCGATGGCTCCAGGTGTTGCTTTTAGAAGTAACCGTACTATACGCGATATAATTGAAATGATTTAGTCTTTTTGGCGGGGACACATACCTCCGGTGTGTCGACGTGCCCCACGATGACAATTAATTGCTTTTGGCCTTAGGAGATGGTAAAAGTTCCTCCTGTAGAAGGAACATCAGAATCATCTGAGATTTTTTCCAATGTCAATATGATTCAATGTATATACGGCGACAGGCATACAGATGCTGGTGCTTTATGAAAGACTCACCGAACCATATTGTATGTTCGTGCAATTAATGGGATGTACTTTAACGATTAGAAAGGACCAATGAACACTTTTCATTCTGTTGATATCATCATTAATGAACAAGAAGATTTAAATGATAATGAGCAACTTCATTTTCCTGTTGAATTATTAAATTCTATGGGAGAGAGAGAAAGCATTTTCTCTTTCATTAATTACTAATAAAACACAATTTATTCTTTGCGTTGTCATGGATGAACGAGATTTATGTTGGAGTGAAGGGTGTTCCTCTCATTGTCTGCGGTGTTCAAAATAATACATTTAGAATATTAATTACAAGAATATTTTTTTTATATGCTTAAATATTTGAAGTAAGCATGCTATACCGTGCATTGGCAGTAGTTACTGTTGTAATTGTTATTGTCTTACAATAGGGCTAAACCTTATAAATGGTCGCCAACACTTGAATTGGGCGCAGCCCAACCAAAAGCCGCCCGCAGGGTATAGCGGCAAAAACCCGCGGGAGCGGGTTTTTATCTGCTAGTTGTTATTACTGTCTCAAGAAAATCAGGTTCGGTTTTCTGAAATTAGCTTTGCTCAATATTGCGCAACTCAACATCCAAAAATCAATCAATGTCACTTTTTTGATCCTTACATATATTTAACTAACTTAATTTATTTCCTTACCACTGAAGAGATAAATAGATAGAATCGTATTCTAAGCTTATCCCTGTGCTGAATCAAGCTCTTTTTTCCTTACTTCTAGTAAAATTGACCCAACATTTTCAAATATCGATATTTTTTCTTGAGCAGATAATTAATGTTACTTGCCTTTATCTACGGCTATATTTGTATGGTGTTCAAATGTATGTCATTATCCTGTGGTGTATATTGATATTTGCATAACATGCATACTTTCGATACAACGGCTAAGTGCCAACCTTTTTTCATACATTTGTGATAATAATTTTCCCCGGGGCGGCCGAGAGTCTGCCCCCAGTCCTGCCAAGTCGCTTTGGGGCCCGGCCAGCTGCCGGGCAGCGGGGACCGGTAGGAATTTGACTTTGGCAAAGAAATCTTACCAGACTTTAAACGCGCCGTGACGACACAGGTCATATTTTATTTATATTTTTACCCAATGAAATTTTGGGCTAAAATTAAAGTGAGACAATGAACGGTTTCCTGGTTTGAGCAATGAGCCACTTGCACGTTCTTTTTTCAGTTTATGAACAGTTTTTTTTTTTAGATATAATTTTTAAACCAGCAATGATTAATAAAATACACGTTCAAATTTTGTTGCCGGAAAGAAAAAAAGGGCTGAAGTGCTATTTCGAAAAGTTTCCATCCGAGCAGTTAAAAGTTTTATTTGTTTTAAAATAAAATTCATAAGTCATCAGTACCTGGATGGATTTTGAAAAACTAAGTTAACCCAGGTAACTGAGGCCACAAAAAACTAAAAAATAGTCCCAAACTTGTGTCGCTTGAGTCAAGCCTTCTCCCAAATGGTAAATATATTGGTGGTTGAAAGACCACAGTCTTCAGAATCAAACGAGAGTCAGCATGCAAACTGCATAATTAAACTCATTTTTGACCAAAGTGTGGCTAAGTCGTTTTGCCTTTCCAGCGACGGTATATATATATTTAATACCTTCGAAGCATTTTTCATTAACATTGAAAAGTGTTTTTTTTAATACCCGTATACATTTAAAAAATAATTCCAACTGTCAATTAATAGTCAAATTACGTAAGTGAAAGATAGATAGATTCACATTGCATGTGTTAGAGTGAACGGTGATTTTACGAAGTGGTTTAACATCACAAAAGGTGTAAAACAAGGCTGTGTAATGTCACCGTGGTTGTTCAATTTGTACATGGATAATTGTATGCAAGAATTGAAAGGTGTGGGCTTGGGCGCGAAAATGAACAATGTGAAAGTATGTTGCCTATTGTATGCGGATGATGCGGTGCTGATTGCTGACAATATGGAAGATCTACAGTTTCTCGTGTCTAGGATGAACCAAGTATGTATGCAAAATGAGTTGATGATGAATGTAAGTAAGTCCAAAGTGATGGTGTTTGAAAGAGAGAGTACGAGAACAGCGTGCAATATAGTTGTGAATGATGAATACTTGGAGCAAGTGGATGAGTTCGTGTATTTAGGAAGTATGTTTACAAGAGACGGAAAGGCTGATAAGGATATTGAAAGAAGGGTGAATGCAGGAAACTCCATTAATGGAGGACTGAACGCTGTTGGGGCAAATAAGAAATTGTCCAAAGAAGCGAAGCTAGCAGTCCACAATGGAGTGCTTATACCAACCCTGATGTATGGCAGTGAGGCATGGAACTGGCAGAGGAAGGATGAAAGTAGACTGAATGCTGTGGAAATGAGATCTTTGAGACGGATGTGCGGTAAAACCATGTATGACCGTATTACAAATGTGGATATCCGGAAAGAATGCAAGGCTGATGTGAGCGTAATGGATAGGATTAAGAAAGGGACGCTTAGATGGTTTGGGCATGTAGAGCGAATGAACGAAGAAAGGAGTGTGAAAAGAATATATGATGCGAAAGTGAATGGAAGAAGAAGTCGAGGACGCCCGAGAAAGACATGGCACGATCAAGTAAATCAAATACTTGAATCGGGTCGTGTGAAGAATCAGAATAACAGAAGAGTATGTATGAGACGATGTATGAATGTAAATGAAGCAAGAAGTGTGTGCCAAGACAGAGTTGTATGGCGGTCCGTCCTCTCTGCCTACCCTTGCGGGGAAACGGCGTGATGGTTAGTTAGTTAGAAAGATAGTTATATTTTTAAAATTAGAATTTAACCAAGTATAAAGGGGTTTATATCGAAGAAATTATCCAAAAGCATAAATATGTACCTTTATTACAGTATTAAGTTCAGTCGACAATGCTCAGATGCAGTTCGACGAAAAAACGCAACTTACCGAGCCTACAACACATCTCGAACGTCCGAAAGCAGATCAGTTTACAACCAATTGGCAAAGGAGAGCAAGAAAATCATTAATAAGTCAAAATTTGAGCACGACCTGCAGATCAGCAGAAAGCTGGCTGCCTGCCCGAATGGCAGCAGAGCGTTTTGGTCGCTAGCGGGCTCCATAGGTCGTAATTTCTGCAAATCCAGTCTGCCGCCTCTTACCAGACCCGACGGCTCACTAGCAAACACCGCCACCGACAAGTCAAATTTTCAGGGAAAATGTTTTGCGGATAACTCGGCCCTCGATGATCAAGGTGCTGTCCCGCCGTCGGTTCCTCACTGCGGATTCTTTATGAAAAAGCTGAGGATCCGGCATCGGGATGTACTCCACGTCTTACGAGGGCTACAAGTTAATAAAGCTAGTGGACCTGACGGAGTACCTGCACTGGTATTGCAGAGGTGTGCTGCAGAAATCGCTCCAATTTTGACAAAGCTCTTTAAAATGTCCCTGAAATATGGATCTGTGCCATCTGGTTGGAAAAAAGCGGTCATTCATCCCTATTCCCAAAAAAAGGTGACCGCTCCAACCCGGCCAACTACCGCCCCATAGCGATCACATCGATTCTATCCAAGGTGATGGAACGTGTGATCAACGACAAACTGCTCACATACCTCGAGGAGAACAAAATAATTAACGACCGTCAATACGGATTTCGGCGGAACCGGTCCTGCGGTGATCTTCTCGCGTATGTGACGCATGTTTGGGGGCGGTGCTGGAATGTTTCGGCGAGACCCAAACGGTTGCACTGGACATTTCTAAAGCCTTTGACCGGGTTTGGCACCGAGGACTTGTCAACAAACTGCCATCTTACGGACTTCCCGCATCCTTGTGTACGTGGATTGCCGATTTTTTGAGGGAGAGGTCGATTCAGACGGTTGTTGACGGTATCACCTCTTCCTCTCATTCAATTAATGCTGGCGTCCCCCAAGGATCGGTTCTGTCTCCAACTTTGTTTTTGTTGCACATCAACGACCTTTTGTCATGTGCACCAATACATTGTTACGCGGATGACAGTACAGTTCATGATGGTTTTTGTTTGACAAGCCCCCAAAGGGCACAGAAACAAAAACGGCTCGGAGGGCTTTGAAGCAGAGAATGGACGAGTACCTTGAGAGAATCTCCTCTTGGGGTAAGAATAATCTCGTCGAATTTAATGTTTCAAAGACCCAATCATGTCTGATTACGACTAAAAGGGATCCAAATGATAATTTAGTCTCCTTCAACGGAAGTAATCTTCCCAACAAACCTTCCATTGAGATGCTTGGTGTAACCCTAAGTGACCAGTTAAGGCACCGGGGCTCCATCGAAGCCAGAGTAAAGTTAGCCTCTCAGAAGTTGGGCGTGTTGTACAGGGCCCGCAGATACTTCAATAGTACACAACTGCTGACCTTGTACAAATCGCAAGTACGCCCCACTGTTGAATTTGGTAGCCACCTCTGGTCTGGAGCCCCTAAATACCTGAAAAAACCCTTGACTCTGTGCAGAACGGGCGGCCCGTTTGATAGATTCTCCTATCTTAACAAACGGATTGCAAACTTTGGAGCACAGACGTCAGGTGGGAATGCTGTCCTTGTTCTACAGGTATTTCAATGGAAGATTCTCCGAGGAACTTGCGTCATTGATCCCTTCGGCACCGGTGCATAGTCGGGAAACTCGCCAAACGCGCGCCCAACATTTGTACACGGTTGACATTCAATACATGAGAACGGGTCGCTTTTACGACTCGTTCTTATGTTCAACAGCTCGGCTATGGAACGATTTGCCGGCCTCTGTTTTTCCTCCCTCCTTCAACATGGGCCTCTTCAAGACCCAAGTTCACTCCTTCCTTTCCTCAAAAAAACCCTCCACACAGCATCCCCAAAGATGACATAGGCCCTGAGGGAAATTGTTTTCCTCAAGGCCTCCTGTGTGGAGTTATTGTAAAAAAAAAAAAAAAAAAAAATTAAACGAATATATTTCTAAATTTCCAATAATAATATAATAAAGTGAATAAAACACAGCCACTAAATTTGTACAATTTTCTTCACAATTTGGTTAAAAAATATTCGCTAGCTCATATCGTTAAATTCACTGTCAATTTTAGAAAGTCAACCGTAAAAAAATATCCGTTTTGTCATGCACAACAACAAAAGGATCACTTTCATCAAGGCCGATCTAGTTGGCCCTAACTTTCATATAATAGAGCTTGAAAATACATGTTTTTTATTTGCTTTTAAAAATCGTATTATTTTTTACGTGTGTGTCTATAAATGAAAATGACTTTATAACAATGATAGTTATCAGACCAGTTGGTTCAGCTGTAGTTTCAAAAGAAACAACTGACAGTAAGCGGTAAGTATCACATAGACAAATAATTAGCAATAGCATTGACAATGTAGAGTCATAAACACATTTACGGTAATATATAATTTTGGAAACAGATTTTTTTTTCTAGCATTTTTGTTGTCTCTGTAGGAAAATCTTCTCCCAAGAATTTTTCTAAGCCAGTTGAAAATGCTTGCAAGTATGTACCTCATTCCGCAAAATTCTGGCACGTTGAATAAAAACGGTAATACCCGCTGTATTAAAATGTTTTCTTTAGATTTCACGGCCGCCCGGTGTATTCTGGGTTAACATGCCGCCTGAGTGGGGTTTTGTAACTCGTTACAGTGTCGCCTTGCCCTTGGAGGTGGTAATGAGTTTGATAGCCTTTCACGCTGCTATGCAAATTGCCTATTGGCAGGCGCTCGCGCGTTTTTTACTGAAGTTGTGCTGCGCGCACGGTCATGTTGCACGCTAAAATGCTAATCATTATGATCTGATTACAAGTATGTTTCCATACAGTAAACCAAGACCCAAGAGAGTTTTTCCAAGACCACATCCCTTGTTAAGCAAATGCAAAACATGGAAGTAATATTGTGACGTCTTTTTTTGTTATTTGAATTGCGTTGACCTATAAATTTCAAATCTCACCATTCACGAGTTTTTAGTGAGAAATGTTTCAGTTTTTCTACAAGAGTTGAAAAAGTTAAAATTAGTTTTTATTTTCTAATTATTGGATTACCCCCCCCCCTCCCCTAACAACCACTGAGCATCACCAAAGATCTCACTTAAAAACGCACACAGACACAAGTAAGTATAGGTAGAGGGATAATGGAGCTGGGCCTGCAAGGGACGAAGGCCACTGACTCTCTCAAGGACAGAGACACCGAGAGACTTCTTATCAATGCGACGGGTTTCCGATTCTAATAAAGCAAGGGGAAGAAGATGAGATGAGATTAAATCACACATTTTTTGTAGCCACGGAGTAACAAGTATGGGAGTACGAAGTGTATATATTAGCTCTTATTTTTACCCCTTATGTTTTAAAGTACCTACGGAATAAAATACACCCGCGTATGTATTGTGTGTTGTATTTCGTGACATAATATGTCACATAAGTCACGTTGCAGACCATATGATGTTACTTGCTACATTTTACCAAAGCGCCCGAGTATTTATTACTAGCACGTAGTTGAGTAGGTCGGTGGTAGTAGGTAGTGTAGGCGGTCAGCAACCCACAAATATATTGAAAGGGCTTAGAATTATTAACGCCGATCAATAAACAATGTTTCGGAAGGCTTGAGGAATCCTCTGGAGTCATGGCGTTTGCTATCGCGCTATATATTACCGCCAATACATTTTACTCTTTTTATGGGAGATAAAAATGATTTATACATTTTTGTAGAAAGCAATCACTCTGTGGTTTGACGTATTTTATGAAAATGAAATAATAACTTTGTATAAGACTTGAGGTTTTATTTTAATTTGTATGGTTTAGCCTAAGCATCACCAGGGTACAAAATTAAAGTAAACAAAAAATGCATAGTCACATTCTCGTCCAGGCTGCCGCCCAGTGGCACAGTGAGCCCCTATATCGTAGGTGGAGAATTTCCATGAATCCATCGTAAAAGTTTTTTTTTCTTTTCTCTTTTGCATTATTATTAATTAATGGAATTATATATGCTCTAATATTATTATTATCATTTCATTTTTTTTTTAATGTTGTCTCTTTCATTGTTTTCGTTTTTTTTTACGTGAATACCGCCCAAGAGTCTCAACTGTTCCCAATCGTCTACAGCCAGTGAGACTATGCCATCTCCAATAGGGGTATGTTGTGAAGCTAAAAGTAGTGGGAGAGAGAGGAGATGAGGGGAAGGTTGGAAAGTACCTGCCTATTCAGATCTGGTCATCAAACACGGCTAAAGACATTTCAAGCAACGTTTTGATTCTGTATGGTGGTCTTTTACTAGGGCGATGCTTAGAGTATCTACCACGCTGGAACGTGCCGCAAAAATTTAAATTTTATTTTATATCAATTAAATATGTTATGACACATATAAATTAAATTAAATTTACTAACGCACGCCGGGTTCGAACCCGAGACCTCTGGACTCGAAGTCGAACGTCTTACCGCTCGACCATGTAGGCTGTCATTTAACTCATTTGAATAATTATTTATACAGCAGACAGAGTATTGCACCCACCGCTCTGTTCCGCTGAAATAAACTGTTTTTATTAAATTTATAGTGTGTAGTTATAATATTCTCGTACATACAGAGGGAGAACACAATATAAAATAAAATAAAAGAACAGTAAGAAAACAAAATAAAATCTGTGGTCTTACACAAAGTTATCATTTTATTTATACATTTTTGTGACTTCAGCCATCCGTAGGTATTTGAAGCGATATTTACAATTTTAATAGGGCAGCAAAACTGTGCTTAAATTCATTGTTTTCGGCTGAGGTGTAGGACAAATTATTAATTACTATCATTTTGTGGCAAAAGCGTTACCTTTTATAGAGCATATTTTTTATCGGTCTCTGATATTTATTGTGTAATTTGTTAAAAGATTTTTACTGACGTTATTGAGATGTTTCGATAAAAATAAAATTACTCCATTTTGCCAAAACACACGTTCGTACGCGAAGTTTTAGGAAAGGAAGTGAAATAGGGTGCGGTAACTCACCCTTTGTTTATGTTGAGCATTATTTATTCATCAGCGTGAAAGCTTTGAAGATTGGTTTTACCTTAAATTTAATGGCAAAAGCACGTTGATACATGCCTACGTAAATATATTTTGCTCGAACATTTCATGTAATTCAAAGTTCACGCAACATATTTTTAAGACTTTTTATCATCATCATCAAAAGCCTCCGTTGTTGAGTGGTAAGACATTCGACTACGAATCAAGAGGTCAAAGGTTCAAGCCTGGCGTACGCAAACAACTTTTATTAGATCAATATATGTCATAGCACATTTAATTCATATAAAATAATGTATGGTATATTTGCGGCACGTTCCAGAGCGGTAGATACACTAAGTATCGCCCTGGTGAAAGACCACCATTAAGAATCGAAACGTTGCTTGAAATGGCTTTAGTCATGTTTGGTGAACAGATCTGAATAGCCGGGTACTTTCAAACTTCCTCTTCCCCATCTTCATCTCTTCCCGCTACCTTCAGCCTCATAACATACCCCGATTGGGGATAACATAGCTTCACTGGCTCTTGACGGTTGGGAGCAGTGGGGACTCTTGTGCGGTATTCACTGTATAAAAAAGACGTCACAAATGTGTAAGGTGTTTTAGAAAGCAAACAGTTTTCTTTTTGGTATTATTATAGATTTCCAATGTTTCTAGTTGTCTTGGTAGATTATACTGTTTTTTTTCTTTCAATTCATAATATCTGTCTCTTTCTCTCTGTTCCTTTGTTATAATTTAAATGTTATTCTATTGTTTTCTCCTTTTTTTGATATTTTATTATATATTTTGTTCTCCCTCTGTATGCATATATAACCGCACACTTTGTATTTTTTGTTTTGTTTAATTTTGTGCCCTGATGATACTTTGGCTAAGCGAAACCAGTCGGTCATAAAAATTAAAATAATATCAGTGGTCTTATACAAAGTTATTCTTTTTTTTTGTAACTTTGTTTATAAGTAAGATTTATCAAAACTATACAAGTAAAATATATAAAATCTTAGATGTCTTAATCTCAATGGTATGTCGTGATTTATTCAAGATTTTCAAGTCAAAAAGTGCGTGGGCCGTGTTTTTACACCTGAAAATCAAATGCGATTCTTATAGTTAGTTCTTATAGTATATGAAGATTTTTTTATCGGAGACAGCTGTTTTGCCTTCCGAAAGCGCTATTAAACTGTCAGCAGAAGTGAAATAAATTATTTAAAGAATAAAAACTAACGCCCGGTTTCCTGTCAATAGCGTTGGCATTGTTATGTTGGAAACTAAAATAAATGACTTTGAACTTCACTGGGAACTCAAAGCGTAACCCACCGCCATGAATCATTATTGTAACTCAACACGCGAAAACATCAATACTCCGGTGATTGCGCAATTACGTGGGCACTCGTTTCTATTCCCCAACTACTGTTATTAGGACCGTAATAGTTAAATCAGTTTAAACATTAATGCTATCATAAATTTAATATTTAACTCAACTGCTCCCAACCGTCTAGATCCAGTGAGACTATGGCATTCTCAAATAGGGTATGTTGTGAGGCTGAAGGTAGTGGGGAGGGGAAGGAGATTTGGAAGAATAAGGTTGGGAAGTACCTGGCTATTCAGATCTGGTCACCAAACACGGCTAAAGCCAGTTAAAGCAACGTTTCGATTCTGAATTGTGATCTTTCACATCAAATATAGTTCTTACTATTTTTATGGAGGCCGTCAAAACACTATTTCAACAAAAATAAATCGTATTTTTAGTTTAGTTAAAAATTAAGAATTGTAATTCCATCGCGATGAGATGATGTTTTTTTATAGAACTTTCCCTTTTTGTGACAAGACATTTTTAAATTAGAAGGTTTTATTATATTAAATATTAATTTATGGTATCCATAAATAATAGTTTTCTTAATGAATTTCGGGTACATGGCAAACTGTTATCAATGTAACTCATTTAAGAAATTAGATATAATATTTACAAAAAAAAATACAAATTTAGATATACAGGAATACAAGCAAAAAAAAACATAAAGAGAGTATTTCTTGTAAAATCTTATTTTATTATTATTACACCTTCTCAGTTAAAGTTTTGTCTCTTTCATATGAATATATTATCTGTCTTTTTCTCTCTATTCCTTTATTATGATTTTAATGTTATTCTTTTGTTTTCTCGTTGTTCTGTTATTTTATTTTATATTTTGTTCTTCCTCTGATATTTAAGATAAGCGAAACCGGTCTAAAAATAAAATAATATTTGTGGTCTTCTACAAAGTTATTTTATCATTTATATATATTTTAAATGGTTTTATCGTATAATTCAAAAAATGTCCTCCATATCACAGGTGAACTCCTAGCTTGGAGGACAATGTATGTGAAATTTTGTAAATAAACATGAAGTTAATTAAATAAAAAAAATATGTATAAATCTCAAATCACATAGTGATTGCTTTCTACGAAAATATTTTTGAAAATGTTCAAAAAAATAACACGGTGGTTAAGATCACGTCAACGAGGAGAGATTATTTCAAGACTCAATATGATATCCCTTTTGAATCTCTCCTCACAGATTGAATTTTAATCGATATCTTCCAATATTATGAATTTAGCGTACATACATAAATCGAATAAGAAATTTCAGTGAAAAATATTATGACATGAAATATATTCGTATACAACAACAAACGCCAATGTTGACTGAGCTATTTATATTGGATGAAATATCGGTATAATTTATAAATCTGTTAAAAAAAGAACAGCTCTAAACGAACCGGCTTGACTCTGACGTCACCCGATCCATACGTATTGTGATGTCATCAGAAGTAAGGAAGAATTGACCTTACTTCGTGCACACAGACACGCCCACAACACGCTTCCATCAGCTTATATCTACAGCAGTATTACGAAATACATTGAGAAGCTTACCTCGGATTATAGCTTTAATTATAATTACCTTTATACTTATCTTTGATTATACATATTTAATCTTTTTTTATGTGAATACCGCACAAAAGGCCCAACTGCTCCCAATCGTTTGGAGTCAGTGGGACTATGGCATCCCCAATTGGGGTATGTTGTGAGTTTGAAACTAGTGGGAAGAGGTTATATGTGAAGACTATTCAAATCTGGTCACCAAACACGGCTAAAGCCATTTCAAGAAAAGTTTCGATTCTAAATGGTGGTCTTTCACCAGGGCGATACTTAGAGCATCTACCATTCTGCGCATTACATAATCGATAATTCATTTTTTGTCGAACTAAGTATGTTAATGATAAAAAATCCAACCAATATCACTTGTATCTCTATGTGCTATGGCTAAGACTGTATTTCGTAACCCAGTTTCAAAACGGTGTGTCCGTCCTGTCACAAACTTTTTTCAAAACTTTACAATACCGTAATACCTTTTACAATAACCAACGTGGAGTGATGGGATCGATTCTGTAAACAGCGCTATTGAAAGTTAATAATTTATTATTTTTATTTAAAATTAAACATAAAAGTAGTCTCATTAAAAGATGATTATTTTATATTATAAGAGACCAAAGATTTTTTCTAAAACATGCTGCGATACTGATAACTTTCGCAGCCGAGTGAATAAAATGCGGCGGTCAGAAGTAAATTTCATTTAATTAATACAGAGATCGTTAAAAATGAATGAATCTTAAAATGTTTCGGTAGCTCATTGGCACAGACGTTACTCTTGGGTAGAATAGAAGTTCCAGGTGCAAGTCTCGGTCGCAACCTAATTTTTGTATTTTATCTTTCATGTATCGTTGAAAATTATTGATATTGTTTCAATAACAATTATTAAAATACTTTAATAAATTGTTTCTAATGTAAGTATTTTATTTGTGTTATTTCACCTTTTATTAATTTAAAATAATATAAAGGCTATTTGCCCCACGTTCTTAAGTGGTACTCTAAGTATCGCCCTGGCGAAAAACCACAATTCAAAATCAAAAAGTAGGTAAAATAAGACACAGATTTTTTTTAATACTCCTGTTCCAAAATGGGGTTCTAATGTCGCCCCAGACGAGAATTAGGCCATTTAAAAGATAATAAACCGATAGTTTTGAGATTAGCAACATTAAGGTCTATATTTTTTTGATGTTTCAAGTTATAAACACCCTTATGGCTATAAAAATATACATTTAAAAATGTTTAAAATGAAACAGAATACAAAATTACGCAAATGTCTTTTTTCGAATGTTGTTATTTATAGGGTTAATAAACAAAATCAAACGACGCAATTACATCACCCCCCTACGGATCGTACGTTTGATGTTTATTTTCAGGTACGGAAAGGTTAAAAGTTGATTGACTTTTTGTAAATATCTGTTTGTTTTTTTATAAAATGGAGTTCTCCAAAATAATTTTTTTTAATTTTTTATTTTTTTATTTAATAAATTTTTTTTTTTTTACAATAATATTTAAAGTAATTGTTACAATTTTTGCACAGTGTATTTCAAAATAAGCATATAAGCTGTTCCTCACCATTAAGAACAAGGTTCTTGTGTTTGGTGAGGGAATTAACGCTAAAATAATAATATAGTGTTTAATTAATACAGCAGAGAAAAATAAAAGTAAAAGTAAAAATAAAAGTATTTGTGTAAAATTAGTTATAGTAATAAATATTAGTACACAATGATGACACAAATTTTGTGGAATAAGAAGAAGAAAAAAAAAAAACAAATAGAAAAATTATAATGACAATAACATTTATTAAAGACAGTTAAAGTCGTTTGATGTAATTTTTCTTTGAAACAATGAATATCTATGCTACCTTAATTGCATGCATAAAATAGTTTTCTTGGTAAATTTGTATACATTATCTAAAAGATCAGATCCACATCATCATGTTTTGTCAAAATTCGCTGAAATCAAATTAAAGTTAACGACATGTGCCTCGTGTAGGGCTTTTAGTGCCGATTAGTTAAGCCGTTATATAATCATGGTTTATGTGCCGCATAGCTCGAACCAGATAGGACCGTTATTAATAAGTACCATGCTCAATTAAATATATAAATAAATCAGAACAGCTTAGGCTCGGTTGTTCGGGAATGTGCTTGATTTACGCACTTTAAAAGATATTTATTTATTGACATTTTGCAGACTAACCCTTTCTAATTTTTATTTTATTTATATATATTGTATATATACATAAAAAAAATTATATCTTCAATAAAAGCACCCGTGCTCATACTCTTCATAAAAATGCTCACGGCAACAGATGAAATAATTTAGAAGCACTAGAAATTAAAAAAGCCATTAAAACTAATTGTCATATTCTTGATAATCAGTTAAATTTGTCCAGTGGTCCAATATTAGATATATTTATTGTAAACTTATAAATTGTCTTTTTATAATATTTTCTTATAAGTTGACGTTTTGCCTCTTTCAATTCATATTGTCTTTCTATCTGTTCCTTTGTTATAATGTAAATGTTAATCTATTATTTTCTCACTGTTCTCTTATTTTATTTTATATTGTGTTATCCTTCTCTATGTAGATATATATCCGCACATTTTGTATTTTTTGTTTAGTTTAATTTTATTCCTTGATGATGCTTAGGCTAAGCGAAACGGGTCGGTCATAAAATTTTAAATAAAATCTGTAATCTTTTACAAAGTGATTTTTTTCCGATTCATTAAATACGTCAAACTACAATAATAATTGCTTTCTACGATTTTTTAAAATATTTTTTTATTTTGTAAACGTTTTTTTATGGTTTTTGTGTTTAATTTGCGGAACTCGATATCAATTTTCTGTCATGATAGAAAATATAAGTATTTATTCTATTGATTTGTACTTTTTTGTATGAATACCGAACAAGAGTCCCAGCTACCCAATGTTAGTGATACTATGGCATCCCCAATCGGAGTACCATATGTTGTGAGACTTGCAAGAATACCGAATAAAAGTCTCCGCTATTCGGAGGCAGCGGTATTGTGTATTATGTGAGGTTGAAGGATTTGAGAGAAGACGAAGTTGATGAAGGGGGTAGTAGGGAAGTACCGAGGTATTCAGATCTAGTGATTAAACATGGTTAAAACCATTTAAAGCATCGTTTCGATTCTGAATGGTGGCCTTTTACCAGGGCGATATTGAGATATATACCATTTTGTAACGTGCCAGATTCACAGAGGTCGTTAAGTTATTACAATACTGTAATCACAACACCGTTTACTAGACGTTTTAATTGAAAAGTGATATATTCAAAACAACTTTCTTCGAATTTCGCTTTATTATTTTAAATAAGTTTCTGCGATAGCAAAGAGAAGGTTTTCTTTGATTTGATATTCTTTAATCTCCAAGTATCAGTTTCCTTAATTTTTTGTGTAATTCAAAAAGCATTAATTGAATTCTCTCAGGGAAAACGTTAAAAGTTATAGCAGTAGTAAATTCGTGTATTAATGAAAAGTTAACTCAATTAATAAAGCAAAATAATGAATTTCATTAACTATTATTTAAAAGACACATTTATCCTAGTTACGAATAACGTTTTGACGGCCTGCGTGATCAAGTGGTAAGAGAGTTCCCGGGTTCGAACCCGCCGAGCGCAAATAAATTAAATTTAATTAACGTGTGTCACAACTCACAACACATTTAATCTATTTGCAGCACGTTTCAGATTGGTAGAAAGACCACCATTCAGAATTAAAACGTTGCTTTAAATGGCTTTAGCCGTGTTTGGTGACCAGATCTGAATAACCAGGTACTTCCCAACCTTCATCATCTCCATCTCCTTTCCCTCCCCACAATTTCAACCTCACAACGTACCCCGAATGGGGATGTCATAGTCTCACTGGCTCTACACTGTTGTAAGCAGTAGTGACTCTTGTGCGGTATTCACTATAAAAAAAATTAAAACCTGACAATATACAAAAACCTTAAAAAACGTACATATAACACACTCGCTATTTCTTGATAATATGAACCTTTAAGAAAATAAAAATATTTGTATCTTTTTTATATTGGTAAACGCAATATACTGGTATTATATTCCTCCACGATTATTTCATATATTCTTTTTAATGTAGGTATTTATATTCGGAAATACCATTTCGCGACATCGCAAACATTCTAATTGGGGAGTCAGTTTCCACAAGAAGCGAGTTTAGTAAAGGTTGAAGGTTAAATTATAAAACTCTTTCGATCTATTTTTTTAAGTATCGTGATACAGAGAGGTACATTTCAGCAAACCTCCAATGTAATCTGACTAAAAGCTCAATAAAAAAATATTACGATAGTGTTTTATTTGTAGAACTTAATTTCATTTAAACTAATTGTATTTTTTAAGTACTTCTGGTAGTTTATAATATTTTTTCGCGTGTCATTTCGCTCGAATTGTATCGCTCCATCATAAAATAATTATATTTTTCCATTTGTAATGGTTGAAGTAGGAGGAAATGAAAGATTGACTTGTTTTCTGTACCCTTTGGAATATTAGCAAAAATAAAACTAAATGTTTTTTTGAAAGTAAGCATTGAAAATAATAGTACCATCACTTGCTTAACTTCGATGCCCACCTGCAGCAAACAGCTAGATGCGGACCTTTTTTTATAAAGGAGCTTTGAAATGTTCATTAATCTAGCAACAAACAAGATTATGATTTTTTTTTATATTCTTACTAATATGTGCCCACAATCCTTCCCAGTGAAAATTTTACAGTTGTTGAATAATATAATCTTTTTCCAATTTTTATCTAGTAATCCATAAGTCGGCCCCTCCAGCGAGGTGAAAAGTTAAGCCTTGCACAACATTTACGAAATAGAATTTAGCCTTCGAATGAGGCGCCAATCTGCGCTTCGCGAGTATTCTCGTGTTATTCCTTCTTATCAGCTAATTGGAAATGCGCGCAGGTTCACTATTTGCTGCCTTTATTGTTGGTTTAATGTGTCTTTTATTTTGTTTACCCTTCTTTTTTTGGCGGCAAACAAACAAAAATACAGGTTCCCTTTTTTTTAAAAGACAGTTTTGAAATTAAATTTAACACGTGGCCAGATTGTTTTTTTTATTTGTTTCCTTAATTAAATACAATTCAATTTTTTTTAGGGTAAAAAATTGTTTTTTGATTTCAATTTGGAAACAGGGGAAACGGAAAATTTGTTCCTTTTCAAAATTACTGTTTGTTAAAAAAAATACCAAAAGTTTTAACAACTTATGTTTTTATTTCTCAGGGAAAAATGATCTTAAGGTTTAAAAAAAATTTTTCCTTACATGATCATTTTGGAAAAATGATTTTGAAAAAACAAAAAAAGTTTCCGCGAATGTTTTAGATTTTTTTAAATGAAAGGAAAAAAAAATTTGCCTCAAATTTTTTTTTAAAAAGCTTGATCGTGTTCAAACCATTTTTTAAAAAGGGGGTTTTTG